>VZRV01002991.1:1222999-1253972 GCA_013398115.1 Falcunculus frontatus
CCCGGTTAATTAACAGGTTTGGAAAATGAAAGTCAAAGTTCAAGTTGATGTATTCACTATATTTATTTCTTTTTCCAAAATGAAGTAGCTGTCCAAAGGTTTAGGTGGCAGTTTCCATTTGTTCATCTGAAGTGAACTTTCACAGCACGTTCTGCTTTCAAACAGGGGTAGAAGAAGCAGAGAGGAGATTTTGCTTAGCGCTCGCAAAACTCTCCAGCTCTCCGCTCTCCTGAGGCCCTATCCAGAGACTTCAAGAGGGGGTAAACAACTGCAAGAAAATGTGCTTAATAACACCTGAGATTGACTAGGTCACAGTAAAAGGAAGATTGGACTAGACCAGGTTGTCTGCTCCCTGTCTGGCACTTGTTTTCAAGAGCCAGCAGCTCAAGAAGCTGCCTTCAAAAACCAGTCAGACAATCCTCCCAGTAGCCCAGGCTCTCCATGAGAAAGCTGTTCACTAAAAACACTTCTGTCATGGGCAAGGAGTCTTCTAGGAACAACGTGTTGCAGTTACACTGTCTAGTTCGGTCATATCCTTCCTGGGAATTGATCCAAAGCCCACTGAGGTCAATCAGAACCTCCCACTGACTTTATAATGGCTTAAGCTCTGTTTAGTTGGAGCTACTAATCCAATTTCCACGCCAGTGCTACTGTGAAGTCCCAGTGCTCACACATGAAATTTAGCTCACTGCCAGCAGTAGCTCCATTACAGTTCCTGCTGCTCTCAGCTCTCTCTGATGCAGATTTGTTCACGTATCTGCAGCCACAGAAGCTTGGGCAGAAGTCCTACTAGGCAAGCTGATTTGGGCCTTGTCCATTGTGAATGGAAGACCTCCAGGAACAGCCTGGGGTACAGGTAAAGTTGACCATGTAATTCAATGAGGTGGCACTCGGGGCTGGTCCCACAGCTCAGGGCAGGTTCCTCTGCTTTGAGCAATGTCACCTCTAGGGAGGGGTATGAAGTATGTCAGTGGAGACCATTGAACACCTTTTCCAAAACAAGAGCCATTGCTAACTAGGTTTGTCACCAATTTCCTCAGCTCTCTGAACAGAGAGAACTGAACGGTTCTTCAGTATTTGATGGTGTGGCACTTGACAGCTGAGCAGGGATGCCCTAACCCACACGGGCAGGTGCAACCTTTTCCCAGAGACCTTGAGAGACTACTTTCATCTGTGCTGGAGGTCAAGAGTGTTGATGAGTTTCTCAAATTAATTCCTGGTTTAGACTTAGTTTTATCTTCTGGTCTGACTTAAAAGATTTTGGAAATTCCTCTCCCTTTTTTTGACTGTGATTACCCTCAGGAGCCACCCAGCTGGATGCACAACTCTAAGGCTCAATAGTTAGTGTTTTCTCACTTAAAATTCCCTTCCTGCAAGACATTAAGGTATGAGCTTGATCCTTTCAGTGTTCATGGAGAGTTAAGACACATCGGGGTAGAGCAAAACTGAAAAGATATTTATCTGGGGACCCAGGCCAATATTGAGGAATTTGATTCAGCTACAATGTCCAGCTGGATGTGAGATGGAGCACACCAGTGCTTATTTCTTGCTTTCCAGTCTAGATGTGCAGAACCATAGTGATGGGGTTTCCCATAGGTAACACTTACCACACATTAGGGATTTTTGAAAATTAAAAGGTCTTATGACTGGAAATAATTATAGTTCACAAAAAAAGGTATTTTTTTCATAGCAAAATGGCCACTGAGCTGTGCAGAGTCCTTCAATTTAGTGCTGAAGTTGTGTTAAATGTTACATTTCAAGATTTCCTGAGTTTCTTCTAATTTCCAAGAAAACTGGAGACGAAACAGCCACTATAAATCCTGTAAGTCCAAAAGTGCCAGGTGTATAACAGCAAGTAGTTTATCAGCTTCTGTTTATCTGGGTTTTCTTAAACCTTGTCAGATACAATGATGATCAGCACTGACTTCCTACCAAACAGGTCAATAGAGGCTTCAGTCTCTGATCCAGATGCCAGATGAGTTGGCCACAAAACATCCATTAGGACACAGACCTCAGGTGTGGGAAAACACAACAAGCAATTACAGAGACTTTCTGGAATAAAAGGATCTAAGCCATGATCACCTGCTTTCTCAGAAATAACTGATAAAATGGGTGATATGATTTCTTGTGATGGCCTGCCTGTTTTATGCCAGGAAGATGCACCTTTGAAATGTCTCATCAGATGTCTTTAAGCCTGCAGCACTGTGTTCAGAGAGAACTATTTTAGCAAGAGTGTTGTGGCATCCCTGTTCAGGATAAGAGTGAAATACTGATCCCTGAGAGGTGCTGGCCAGGATGTCATGCATGGCACAGAAAGGAAATATTTCTGTAGAGGAAATCTGCATCTGGTGCTCCTGGGCTGTGCAGAAGGTAATGGGTGGTCCTCAAGAGTAGTTGTAATATGTGCCCTGGGCCCAGGAGGTTTGGAGTAGCAGTGGGATAAGACAATTCTGTAGTCTGAAACCACATTTTTCTGTCGAGTCGTCTATTATGTTGTTAAAATGTGATAATTGGAATCCACGCATTACCAAGCCAAAAAGACAATAATTAAAGCCGAGACACAAAAGGGAGTTAATGCTCCAGAATTATTTTGTGCAGAGTTATTTGATAAAGTAAGTCTTTCTGTTTCCTTATGAAAACCCCTGCTCTACAATGAATCTTTCTAACTCTCTGGAAAATAATCTAATTATAGTTAACGCTATTATGTTCTTTGGTGCTTTGAATGGAGTTGTGGGTAATACTGTGCTTACTCCAAAGCAAATAGCTGCGTGTTTCAGTCTGACATTTCATGCTGATAGAAAAAAACCCACGTTGTTAAAAACAATGGATAAGGGAAATAATTCATTTTCTAGATTATATAACAAAAGAGGGAAAAACACCATCAAGTTCTCAACAACAGCAGAAACATGCTTTGCCAGGCACTTTTCTATAAATACATTTAATTATAACATTGTATTCTTCTTCTCTAGGAGAAAGCAGGTGAAACCTAACTTTCTCTTTCCTGAAACCTTCCCATATACTTTCCCAAACAAATGAGTACCTAAAGAGACAGGCATTGTGATCACTTGAAAGCTTATAAAAACACTGGAAAAAGAAAGATTAAATATGAAAGAATGGTATAAAGTCTGAAAATATGCATTTAAATCTTCTAGTTCAATGTCAAATAGACAAGCCTCATCTTTATTTTAATTCTTTTTTGTTAAAAAGAGCCCCAACTGGAAGCCAATGAAGTTGGAAATATATTGACTTTGTTTCATCTCTGCTATAATTGGTCGCCTATAGTTGAATACTGATGTTAGATGCACAACACCCACCCTCAGCCTCTCTACAGAAATGGAAATATAATTGGAATTTTCTACTGTCTCTGAAGCTGGTTTTGTTGAACCTATTTTGTTTTCATAGCAACCCTGTTGCTAAATGATCCCAGATCAGGGAGGTGAAGTAACCTGATGTAAGCGTAACCCGTGTCCACATAGGCATGGCTGCACAGAGAAATTCCTGGTAATTTGAGTCAAAAACCCAACAATTTTTGCTGGTTATGGTATGAGAAATGTGAGAGGGAACCAGGCTAGGGATGCTCGGGGGGCTGGTGGTGTGGAAAACTCTTAGCAATCCCCTTTTTTCCCTGTGGGACAGCATGGTGAGCTGGTTTGGGCCAAATTCAGGGAAACGTCCAAAAGGAACGTCTCCTCAAAGGAAGGCAGGTTATAGCCGCTCCTCCCCCACCCAGGTTCGGGAAAGAAATATTCCTTGGAGGAATGTGAAAGAGAGAATAAAACTATTTATTTAACAAACACACAGGAAAAGAATAATAATGCTAAATAATGAAATCTCTCGCTGTGGAGAGAAAACCTGAAAGATTTGAGAGTCCTTCTGTGAGTGTGGTCTCTGTCCTCCTCGGAGCTGGGTCGGCGTGGGGCTCACCTCCAGGCCGGGGGAAGGTCCGCCGGTGAGGTTCTGATGTTCTGATGTTCTGAACCAGTCCAGAAGAGAAGGGAAAAAAAAGAATCCGAAGTCCCAGAAAAACAAGGTTTAACTCTCCGTCTCTCCCTGAAGAAACGGAGCCGAAAAAACTGGCTGGAAAGCAGGAAGGGTGCTTCCTCCACACTTCTCCCCACAGCAGAGAAACGCAGAGGAGTGGTGACCTTGGAGCACAGACTGCTTTGAAAAAGTTCATCTGGCCTTTTTTTTTCTTTCTCTTCCCTCTCTTGGGCTCAGTTTGAAGGCACAGAAAGGCACAGGAATCATATCCGGGCATAGAGCGATGATGGGGGATACACATCATAAAGTCACCCCAAGACACATGGATGTAGCATCAAGGTGGAGGAGCAAACCCACTGAGGGCATCCTGTGCTTCACAGCCCCACAAGCACCACAGCCCCACCAGAGCATCCTTGTGCGTGATTCATGAGCTGCCCATGGTGGATGAGCTCTTCTGGGCCATGCTGCTACCACAGACCTTTTTTAAACTTGCAGTCCTGCCCACGCTGCCCTGTCTGACTCATTCCATTAGCACCAAGAGGATCTGCAAAGGGGCTCTTGGAGGTGTTTGCCCAGGGCCTGGGCTCTCAAGCGCTGTGAAATGTGTAATAGAGTCAAACCAGACTTTGCTGAAATGGTGCTGGAGTGGAAGCCTGCCTGTCTGCTCTCTGACTAGACGACTGACACATTATATCTCCCTCTGTGAAAGCAAATATTTTTTCTGTCAAAATGTCTGTAATACAATCCATTCTCACTCTTTCTTGGGTGTAGAAGCAAAAGCTTCTACAATTTTAATCAGTGCAGATTTCGTGGTCCCGTTAGTATTAGAAATCCAAGAACATACAAAGCTGTACTCCAGAGAAAACTGGAGCTATTATTTTTTAATGTCACAGCAAATGTAATAATGCCAACAGCTCATAGTGCTCTTCATTAGGCTGTGTAACTTCCCAACACATCAATCACCCAGTGGAGGGTGTTTACTTACTTTCTTTAACAGGGTGAGTGTATTTTTAAATTGGTAACCTAGTTTAATTCTCATTTATGAGACAGATGTGTCTGACCCCATTGCTGTGGGAATTCAGTGATGCAGAACACAGAGGCAGAGCTGGGATTTCACAACCCCAAAGAGGTAAAGCCAGAAAGGCACCCAGAGCACTGTGCATCCCCCTGTCCCTCCCTTCCATCACATGGCTCAGCACTGGGTGGATGATAATGGAATATGTGGCATTTGCACTTGAAAATATCTTCTCCTCTCTGTGCAGGTCAGCTCTCCACCAAGTCTCTGCTGCACCCCAAGAGTTCCTGAAACTTTGGAAAGAAGGTTTTGGTCTGTCAGAAACTCTGATTTGATATGGCACTTACCTCTGGGCTGGGTAAAACCTCTGAGGGAGTCAGCAGAAAGTCACTCAAACTGGTGAAATGGAGCCCATTAGGTGCTGGTGAGGGTGAGCACCGGTGTTGTTGCTCCGGGCTCTGTTTCCTGGGTGTTCTTTGTTTGGATACCTTCTCTGGCCCCAAACAGCTGTTCCTGCAGGAGCTTCTCTTCCTGTCTCTCGGCCAAGAGCAGGGGACACTCTTGCATCTTCCCAGACACTGCCCACCTTCCAGGTTCCTTGGCATGCAGCAGTTTATGTTATGTGCACTTTAGTATTATTTAATCAGAAATTCAGGCTCAGGGGTTTGTTTTGGGTTTGTTTGCCCTTGTTTTCTAACTATTAGTAGAGAGGTCCTGGGAACTTGCTGCAGACAGCCACACTGACAGCTCTGGGCTTTGGTGTGGTCCTGGTGCTGGCCAAGGTTCCCTCACTCTTTCCTTAATTGAAGGTTGGAATGAGGATAAGGCTTGGCTCACACCCCTTGTGAGACCTCACACATGCAGAGAGCTGTGCTTGACGGGAAGGCAAAAAGAGCAGACTTCTGCCTGAGCCTTGGCTTTTTTTTCCTCAACCCCTCCTTGGGAAGCAGGGAAGATGTAAAGGAGCTCTACGAGCAGCAGGAGGGGAGACCTTGCTGCTTCCCAATGTAGGGATTATATATTAATACATCAGGCTTCAATGGCTTCTGGTTACACAAAAACACACAGAGAGCAGCAGAGGGGCTGCAAAGAACATTGAGTCTCCACTGCTCTGTGATCCTCTGGCAGCACAGGCACACATCCCAGATTCCACGTGTGGGGCACTCGCAGGGGCAGACACAGGGACAGGGAGAAAGAAGAGAGGAAACCAAACCCTCAGCTACGCATCATGGCAACCAGAGCCACCATGTCACTGCAATCCAAGGAGCATCCCTTCCTGCTGCTGCTGTATATGAGGACAGGCAGGAGCAAAGCAAGAGGAAGCATCTGGAGAACACAGTGGGTCCATGGCAGAGCTGCCCCACCAGTATGTGTGGTTAAAGCAGACAGAGCACTGCTGGTGCTGACAGTGTCCCTGGAAGCAGCACTGTGCCTGGAAGGGTTCTGACCTGCTCTGTAACCATATCAGATGTGTAAGGCCTTAGTAAATGTGTTACACTGAATTAGCAGGAATGCACTCAGGTTACAGGGTGTCTAATTTTGGTTCAAGTTGGTCACGTTGGAAGAGAGACAAATTATTGCAGGGCTGCTCCCAATCCCTTCATCCCCCAGCCTGCAGTGACACAGATGCAGGATCTTGCTCTTGGCCTTGTTGAACCTCATGAGGTTCAACATTCCTTGAGCTTGTCCAGGTCCCTCTGGATGGCACCCATCCCTCAGGGGTGTCAGCCACAGCACTCAGCTTGGTGTCACGTGCAGACTGGCAGAGGCTGATAACAAAAGGAGATGTGCTTTGTGTAGATCTGCTCTGCAGAGCTCTGTTTAACACAACAGCACTCGTGGGTGTGTGGTTGGGACGTGAACTGCTCCCATACCACATCTATTGTCTGACAAGTGTGGCAGTGTCCCTAGAGCAGCAGGGCAAGCAAAGAGAAGAGCAATTTTCTGAATGCCTTGTGCTGAGAGGATGCAGGGCTACAATACAGCCCAAGCACTCCATCTACCTGAAGTGCAGACCTCCTGCTGCCAGTAGATTAGCCTTAATGCCCTTGGAACGTTTAATTCAAATAAGCAACCTTGTTTCTGGCTGTGTACCTGAAACATCTCTTTGTGGTGGAAACCTTCTTTTTGTGGAGATTATGTTTGTGAATGCCAGGAGGTACTTGGCACTAAGTGCCTCATGCATTTCTATCCCTCCACAGTGCACAGCTTGCATAATCCACGCATTGCCTGAAGATGGTCTTTAGCTGCAAAATTCAGATCCCCCTCTTAAAACACTTTGCTGTCCTGACATCCTCAGTTCCAGAAGTTTAGGTTTATCTGCTCAGTGTTTCTCCACTGTGGGAATTTGGTTTGAGACTAGCTGTTAATAAATTAAATAGCACTTTTTTTTTGGGTAATTCTTTTGCAACAAAGGCCCATCAGGGAATATGGAGATAATCAGCTTGAAGAAAATCCTGAGAAATCTGTCTGCACCTCTCCAAATAGGTCACCCACCAGGCAGCATCCCTGAAAATTGTATGGGGTGCCTTTGAGATAGCCTCCAGATTATTTATGGTGTTATAATTCAATTAAGTGGTGGCAGGGGATCAGTGAGGGTGGCTGTGAGATCCTCGTGTGCTAGATATTTTTGGACCCTACAGAGGAAGAAATTAGAGTATTTAGGATTGAGTAATTACAGTGGCTAGGATTTAATAGGGAATTTATACTGCAATCTGTGGATATTAGTCTAGATGGGTTACTTCATATGGAGGCACAGTAATGAAAGCACTTGTCAAACAGGTAGCTGGGATGCTGCCTATAAATAATCAGTAAATGATCTACGGGGAAAGGGAGTGGATATGCTTGGACAACGTTTTATGACCATCCCTAAATTATGGAGATAGATGCTCTAAAATGTGAGTCTGCCTTACAGGCAGGAGAATTTTAGGTCAGTAAAGCATAAAAAGGTTATGGGTTAAAGCTTGATGGATTCCTTTCTGCAAGAGACTGAGAGCAGATTTTCCTTGAGTCCTTTAAAGGAAATGGGGAAAAATTGTGTAGCTGAGAGAATAACATGGTGCTTTAGCGCAAGGCACTGAAATGCTGGCAAAACACTTTTGCAGGGAGAGAGCATGAACTGTCAGGGTCAGAATAGTCCCACTGGAGGTGCAGATGAAACTTGACTGAGCTGAGAAAACAAGCAGGATGTTGCCTCGGTTCAGCTACAACAGGAAAATAGTGAAACACTTGTAATATTGGTTCTCTTACACTCTGGCCAAGCTGAAGACACCTCTTTCAGAGGTGTTACTGGTCTTTCAAACCTTGATCTCACTGCAAGCCACCTTAGAGTAATAATAAACAATCCTCATTTTCTTAAACCATGAGATTTCACTGCTGAGGGCTTTTTAACTGTTTTGTGAGACCTCTGCCTGCCTTTCCTCATAAGCAATGAAAAAGCTACGGCTCGGTAAAACATTACAATCTTATCCTCACCTTCGCCAATTCCAGGTGAACAGAAACTGTTTCCATTTGTTAAATCTGCTTGGTGAGATGAGAGGGATGGCATGGATGGCCCTTCTGTGTTGGGCTGCAGTGGGATGTTGTTAATGACATTGTCAAGTGCTCTAGAATTGAATCGTGACTTGTCAAACTCTCAAGTCCCACACAAGAGTGGTTGTGTGCTTCCAGTCAGAATTTTGGCTGAGCAGAGCCCCCTTCCCTGTGATGTTTGGGAAGCCCTTCTCCATGCTCAGCAGCCTGGGGTGTGCTGCTCCTCTGACAAGTCATTGCTGATTCCTTTTGCCTTCCCTGTAGAGGTACTGGCACTATCTGTTTCTGATTTAAATTCAAGGGTGTTACTTTGATTAATTGTTAAATGCAATCCTGGAGGTCAGGGATGTCTTACTGACCTACCAGGACTCTGCAGCTATCCTATCTGTTATTCTGTGTGAGAAATTCACATTTCTAAGCCCCGTTTCTAAGCCATCATTGGTGACCAGCAAATTTAATTTGTCTCTTGGAAAGCTGTGAGCAGACACGCTTTGGATTGGGAAGTGGTATTTTAGCATTTGGGACCCCGCACTAAGATGCAGCCAATCTGGGTTCAGCTCCTGCCTCTCCCCCAAGTGTCCTGCAGCCACAGCAGGATCCAGAACCAGGATGCAACTCCAAGGGTGGGACTGCAGAAATATTTGGGACACTTCACTGCGGTGTTCACTGAGGTACAGTGTAGTTGTGAAGCCCTCTGGTTTCCATGGCAGGTTGCAGGAAAGGGATGGGAAGGAAGATGAAAATCTGGTTTTGAATTACCATGGGCAGAAAGGAAAAAACCAAATGTATACCTGGACACAAATCTCCTAATGTCCAGGAGCATATCTGGATTTCTCCAGTGGTGATAACTTCTGTATCAAAAGAAGAAAACAGAAGAAGAATAGCAGGTTCCTGGTATAAACCAGGACATTTTTCTTGTTTAATACTCCCTGCGGCAGGGGCATATAGCTCTGCCATGCTTCACACACCAAGAGAAGTCACTCCTGTTTCTCATTTCCTCCTATCTCTGGTCACTATTAATCATTAGGCAATTACATTCTTTAAGATGAATCACCACAACTTTCTCTTCTGTAAACAGAGAAACAGCTTTTCTTTGTAAAGATTGATTTAGTTGCCCTGCAATTTCCTGTTTAATTAAACAGGATCAGTCTGACAAATGCAGGTTTTTAAGCACTTTGTTTCTAGCTTTTTTTCTTTCTTCTAGGAATATACAAAGGATGAAATTATTTTTCATGGCATTGAGAGGGCAGCTAGGTTAATACCAGTCACTTTGCCCTTGGGCATCGGTTATTATCAGCTATGCCAGATAATCTCATACAAGGGAACTCCAAGAGTGATTCTCCACCATCCTTTGTGGCCTTCAGCTGATACCAAGTGAGTGTCAGCCCTTCCTGAGGCAACAGATGTGTTTTGTCCAGATGTGGGGCATCTCTGCTCTCTTTTCTCCTCAGCCACATCGAGCTCTGCTCAAAGGAGTGGAAGATTTGTTCATCCATGTCACAGGTCTGCATGCTGGGTAGGTAAAGACTAGATGTTAAAGCCCTTTTTTGAGGGAAATCAAAGCCAAATCCTCAGATGGATTTTGGGCTTTACCTTAGAAATGATTTATCCCTAGACACAGCAACAAATGGGAGGGTTGGGCTGGGAGCTCGTGGTTTGGAGGGAAGAAGTTTGAGGGGAACCTGGGCATGGGTTACCAAATACGAGAGTGGGAGATGCAGCTGATGTGAGGCTGTTCATGTCCTCCAAAATCAGGGCTGTGGGTACCTCGTGAATGAGGCTGAATTTTAAAGGGAATTAATTTGCACACAGGAGAAGGAGGTGCTGGCACATCCCAGAGTGGGAGCACTGGATGGATATGTCCAGAAAGGGATCAGCCAAACTGATGAGCCACATGGGGATAATGGGGAGAGTGGGAGGAAGAGGCTGGGCCAGTCAGAGGGATGATGCAACCCAAGCCTTTGGTGCCATTCCCTGCAGGAGCCATACGGGGCTGGAGGAGCAGCAGGAAGCAGTGCTACTCCCCCAGTGCCCACGCTGTGCTGAACAGCAGATGTGCCCTCCTGCATCGACTTGTCTGAGCTGAAAACACTCATCAAGGTGATGTTATACAGCCTGGGAAAACAGGAGACAGTCACATTTTTATTGGCTTTGAGATAAATGTTCCCTGACACTGGAGCCATCTGCAGATTCAGTCCTGCCACCCCTTTCATTCATGCCTCCGTTTAAACGATTTCTTGAAAGGAGAAATCCAAAGAACTGTTTTTCCCCTTTCAACCTCTGCCTTTGCAGCCACCTGGGAATATCACTGATCACCCAATGAACAATTAGCATTCAACCTTCCCGTACCCTCAGTACCATTATTACACCAACAAGGCAAAGGTGTCATGTTCCTGCTGCTTCTTCCTGAAATGGTAACAAGAGCAGGCATTTTTCTGGAAGACATTTTCTTAAATATTCCCTCTGGGGTTTTCAAATGATACTCCTTAGTTGCTGTGACACGAGCTAACCCTACCTTTTTTTGAAAACTTCTTGTCTTTTGTTATTAGCTCTGTTCCAGAGTAAACAGTTGGAGATGTCCTATTGGTTCATATTAATGTCAGGTTTCACATTTGGGGCTGTGGTTGTAAGCTGTGCCAGAGTAATTCTTGACAGGTGTACATGGAATAAAGGGTGTTTTGATGCTTTTAGGAGAAAAAAAAGAGTGGTAAAATTTCTTTCAGAGATGCAGGCTGTGCTCTCCCAGTTGTCTTTTACCCCTTCATGATGCAAAGACAAAAGCCAAAATGTGCATGCAGGTTCAGCAAACACTCGTGTGGGATGGGAAAAAATCAGGAACAATAGAGACTGGCACATATGTGGCATCACTTCCAGGAGAAGCTCTGATCAACAAAACCATTGTCCCACCAGCCTGTGGTGCCCTCTCCTTGCTTCCTGCAGGGAATTTAGGTCTACCAACATACAAGCACTACTGCTCTGTGTCACCCAAAGTGTGGCAGCAGGTCGGGGATGTCCTGGCATGGAGGTGGTGATAACCCTCAGGTACAGTCACATCCTCTCCTGGCACAGGGGTGTGTGTGGGAGCTCTGACCACAGAGCAGCACTAACAAAAGTGACTCTGATCTTCCCAAGGGCTCAGCCTCTCTGCATGAATGCAGAGGTGAAGAGGTGATACAGCAGGAGCCCTTGGGCTGGGCAGGAATTCTGCAGGAGAGCTGGCCTCCAACACTGCGGCAGCTGGAGCTGAACAGGAGCGTCACCTGTCTCTTTGAGGGTTTCCTTGCTGCTCACCCTGCTGAAACATCTTCTCCCTCAGGCTATGTGGTTCATGGCTCTTGGCTTATTGCTATTACAAGACATTTATGTTTCATGGCAGATGGTCTACTGCACAACTTGTTGTTTTGCATTTTTTTTTAACTAAGGTGGATCAGCAGGCAGCGGTTCAGTCTCAGGCAGCTCCAGGTTGAGATATCAGTATTTCTTTAAAGCAAATGAAAGAAGAAAAAAAAAGTTGGGAGAGAAGTAGTTTCATAGTCACAAGATTTGTCAGTTTTATAGTATATTTGGCACTTATTTTGTGATGGCCAAAGTATGATGTCCCAAGCACCTTTAGAAAACTGTTAAGGTACAAAATAATGAGTGAACAGTACAAAGCTTTGTGACTGAATGCATGAAAATACACTGGCTTAAGCTAAGCTGCATGGAATTTGACCTTGGCACAAATGATGGTGCTTCTCCACCTCCTTTCCGACCTGTGCATTTTCAGACGATTTGCAGATTTAATTTACAATGCATTTCCATATACAGAGGAAAAGTGCTACAACTTTATCCGTCCGTGGAGTCCCAGCAGTCTCAGCTCACCAGATGTTCCTTACTCATTTAAACAGTGCACTGAGCTTTCCTTGGTGTGATAATTTTGAAATGCAATGAGTATGGGGACACATAATGAGGAGTTGGAGGTAGTGGCTGTAAGGGTAAAAAGTTTCAAGGAAAAGATCAATTGCCTTGTGTCCAGATGCATTGCCATAACTGGGTATTAATTGTTGTGCAAACACCTACAGGTCACTCTGAGCATAAATTATGTTTTGATTTCTTTCCTTAAGGCCAGAAACTTGATCAATAACCTTCATTTAAAAACAGGACCTCACTGCAAGCAAAGTCTTTAACTCAAAACCTTGTGATTATGAGACTAGGTTTGCTGCAGCAGGGATTGTACCTGGCTCTGAGGTGAAAAGAAGTGTAAAAGACGTTTTTTTTCAGCCATGCCTTCCCACCCCCAGGAGCAGAAACAGCTGAACTGTATTTCCAGAGACTGACTCCCTTTTGCAGCATTCCGATTCTCACTCTATTTGTGTCCAGCCTTTGCTCCCTGCAGCAGCCCTGCCAAGGCCAGGCATCATCCCGGAAGCAGCTGAATGTTGCACTTTCTCCAGGGGCTCTCTAAGGGCCTCTCTCAGTCCCTTTCCTCAGCAGAGAGGGTGGAGGTCCCACAGGCCCTGGCAGTGAGAAAGCAGAGGGAGAATATTCACAGTTACCCTGCAGAGACCTCACCTTAGAGGCTTCACTGTGAGGTTCCACTCCAAGTTCAAGAAATAAACTGGAGAGAGATATTTATGTCTAGGAAAACAGCCCATGGTGTGACAGGACCCTTCAAGGGACACAGAGAGGTTAAGGGACACCAGCTATGGCTGCTGAGGGCGGTTCTAACCAGAGGAATGACCCTTGTGTCACTCCCAGGTGTGTGCCATCCCTGAGCAGGCACAACCTTGGATGATGGATGGAAAGGCAAGTGCATTGCCAGCCCCTGGCCAGACTTCTCGTAAAGGAATAAACTCAGTAAGAAAAGAAATTTCATTTTCACCCAGCACAGACAAAAAAAAAAAAAAAAAAAAAATTAAAAAAATCAGCATTTTCACCAGCTGAAAGGTAAACCAAGAGTTCATGTTTCCTAAAGAAGTTGAAATCTAAGAATCCACATAGTTATATGAATATTTTCCCCTTAAGGAATGTCAGAGTTTTGTTTTTTAAAGCTTAAAATAGTTTCACCTCCCCTCCAATATCTTGCTGAAATAGTAAAAAATTCTCAATCTCACTCAAGCTCGCAATAAATTATTTTTGCCCTATATTTACATCAAGGTCAATTTTTTCTCCCCAGATTTCTTGCATATAATTCATTTGAATGGGGTGGCTTCTATGTCATCTTTAATCTTCTAAATGTGTCTTAAGTCCAAATTACAAATCCTAGAAACGAGTGACCCATAATGAATTCTTAACCATAACTTTATGGCAGAACAAATATTCTTCTCAAATATGCAAACTGTTAAATGTTTTCTTATCATACTAAAAGTGTGAATTAAATTATAATATGATGAAAAAGTAGCAGTTTGCAGTAATTCCAAATGTGGCAAATCTTCAGTAGTGCATAAAATTATTCAGTGAACTGTGGAAAACATCAGAGCAATTCTAGCCTTAAAGCTTTTCTTCCAACAACCAAAAAGTGCCAAAAACAAGCAAGCATAGCTAAGCATTTCATCTTGGAAGCAGCTTATTGAATTAATAAGACAAGTCAATTAATGTAATGCTCTGTTGCTTCAGGATAAAACATGAAAAGGAAAAATATGGAGCTGTTTACTGTAGTGAGATCAAGCAACCATGAAGTCTGTAAAGTTAAAGTTGTTCATTTCTCTAAGACCTAAGGAAATGATCAGCACAGCTGTTCTTGAGTGAGATGTGGATCTGCTGCTGTCCAGACGGGGTTATAATACCAATTTGCTCCTGCTATGAGTCTGGTTTGCCTCTCTACTGCATAAACTTGAAACTGAATAGCTGGTATCATTCACACTGGTCAAACACTGGAACAGCCTGCCAGGGAAGTGGTGGAATCACCAGGCCTGGAAGTGTTCAAAAAATGTCTGGATGTGACACAGGGACATGGTTTAGTGGTGGATCTGGCAGTGTTAGGTTAATGGTTGGACCTGGTGATTTTAGAGGTCTTTTCCAACCCTAATGATTCTATGGTTCTCTATAGGTCATGTTTGATGGGTTCCCCTGTGTCTGAGGGTGTTTCAGTGCTAACTGCTGGGGAAAGTTACCTCAGAGGTGTGCAGGGTATTTTCCACAGGTACCATTTAACCTCTGCATTGTAGAGCAGTGAAGAAAATCAAGAGCTGCAAGTAGAAGCTCTGTCTTTTGGTAGAGCAGCCTGTGTTTAAATCATGGCAAGGTCCTGATAAATTGAAAGTTAAGGTTGGTAATCTTTTCTTTCAGGTCAGTTCCTCAATTTTCACTTAACTTAATGCTAGGCTCGTATGTGCTCAGAAATCCTGATTCCAGGTGTCTGTGAAAAAGTGTCTGAGAAGGATGGAGTCAATTAATGGTGAACAGCTGGTTTTCCTGTGTAATAGACCCTATCTTCCCAGAAATCCTCATTATGCAAACTTTGGGTTTGATTTGAAAAAATTATAATAATCCCAATCAAGAACTTTCCCAGTTGTGAACTCCCATTTTTCAAGGTTTCTGCCCAAACCACCGCCTTTAATTGCAAGGGACTAATTAGATCAGTTTAAACAGGGCTGCTGGGGGTTAAGGAGGACTACAGAAATGCCTTGCTGTTGGTAGGGATGAGGGCCTCAATTATTCAGGCACAAGATGACTTTCATGTCTGACAGCAATTTGGGAAGAACAACTCTCTCACGGCTATTCTGGTAAAATTCTGTTGGGTGTGAAGGGCAGCAGGTGAAAGGGAAACTGGGGACAGCAACACACTGACCAGGCCTACACTCATTTCTGTGAGGCTGGTTTTTGGGGCTCCCTTGCAGATGACAAGGCTTCAAATGGCAGGGCTACAGGAGGAGCTGAGAGGTGGAGTTACTGTAGTTTCCAAGAAGATATTAAAGGAAGATCATGAGGACTAGAAATCAATGACAACTAAGTGTTAAAATAGTTTTAGTTTTGGGCTAAACCATTTTAGCAGCTCTAGGCTGCTCTTCCTAATTTTGCCACCAGATCTTCTTACTGACTGTAAGAAATCCTGTAATTCTTATTTTCCTTTGCAGCTTTTTTCGATGGTGGAAAAAGGGATGCATTGTGGTTGCATTGTAAGTATTTTTTTTGTAGTTTGCTTCTAGATGCACAGTCAAGACAATATTGTTGGGAACAGCCATTGTGACACTTCTGAGAGCTTTTGAGGGATGTCATTAACTCCAGGATCTCAGAGATCACGTGCAACAAGCAGTCACAAAAGTCAAAATAAAATTAGTATTGGGGAAAAAGGCATTTTTAACTCCGCAGTGGTACTGCAAAACAACATTAGGAACCAGCAAATACTGTGGGTCAAATCCAGTGATGAGGGAAACTGAGGTACCTGCAGAAAGCAAGTGTTGAGCCTTACTATCCAGTCCTCTGGAGTGAATTCAGAAACTTCAGCCTGGGGACTGTTCCTAGGCAGCAGGTACAATGTGTGTGGGTAACTCTCCTGTTTTCCTCCTGTCCTGATTTTTCTCCTTGCCTTGCTGGGCATTGGTGAAATTTTTGCCATGCTCTCCTTGAGGTCATTGCCTAAAGGATAAAGACTATCAAAAATATGAAACAATCTAACATGCACTTTCATTTGTCTAATATATGAACACCTGGACTACCATTTCTGAGTTGGCTGTTTCAGTTTTCACTACCCAGGGCTGGTGTTGACGGTAACAAGACTCTGTTGAAAAGAGCATTGTAAGGTGGAAGTTGCAGATTAGATGGATACAACATCTGTAGGGGAAGATGGTAGGATTGTGCCCATTATTTTGAAAACTACATTCAATTCTGCTCAAATCAGAGAAATAGACACAGGTTACATGAGCTAGAGCTGTAAACAAATCAAAGTGGTCTGATGATAGTAAAAAGAAAAATTGATATAAAAAAGGTGTTTCAGTTACAGGAGTAGATTGGAATACTATTTATAATCCAACAGCGAAGCAAATGATGAGATGAGTTTTGCTGAATAAAACCAACAGGTTCTTATCCCCTGTCTTGTTTTGTGTGCCAAGTGAAAAAACAGGCTTTTGTGTAAGCAGAGTATAATTTTTTCTGCCTTGGACAAAGGAGTGGAGATGAGCTGAAAGGGAGATAGGCTATAACAACATTTAGAAATCAGATGCTGAGAGAGTAGAAAAGCTAACTGAGAATGTGATATTCTTACAATAAACACATCTCAGCACAGATGAGCAGAAAATATCACTTCAGGCTTGTAAGGGTCTTATGGCTTTGGGTGCCAGAATTTCCCTGTCCTTGCCTTCATGAGTCTTCCCTCTCTCCTACTCCAGATGAGGAGAAAGCAGTGCTAGGACATACCAACAATGGCTATGGTGATTTTACACCTTTCTTTTCCCTGCAATCACTGCTGTCTTTTGAGACCATAGGTTTTTGGGAGTCAAGGACAGAAGAAAATGAAGCCAGTTGAGTGAAGCAGTCATGGAAGCTGCCTCTTTCAGGTGCACATCCACACTGTGATACTTCTTTGTCGCACTGGCTGTTGCTACTTAACTGATGTGTCTTTGAGAGTCTGGTGGCCAAATAGAATGGGGGGAAATAGTTAAGCTGCCGAGGAAAAACATCATAGTCTGGTTGTTCCTCTTGAGCAGCTTTGAACATATATGCCACCAAACTCTGCTCAAAGAGCAGGTGATTATACTGAGGTGGAAGTGCCTTCATCAGTAGGAAAGCTTTCTTTGGACTGTTGTGCTGTTTTGTGAAGACATAAGTGCTGTTATTACACATACTCATCAGTCAAATCCAGAGTAGGCTAAGAGCAGGGAAAGTTGGTGGAACACAAATCTGCTTACTGTGGATCCAGTGCTAAATGATAAGCTTGCCTTTGGCAGAATTAAAGAAAAACTGTAGAGTGCCTGGAGGTAGCACTGCAAGGCAATGACGTCTTTGTGACAGGTCTCCTTCTCTGCTTATGTTCATTACTGAGATTTAAGTGGGTCTCAATGTGACCTATCGGTTCCTATTTGAGAAGTAAAGCTGGTGGAAGATTGCCTAAGGGCTTGAATTCAAGAGCTAAGTGCATTTTTTACTTTAAGATTTTTTTAGCTGATCTTCAGCATTAATTCAGTACTGAGGGTCTTCAGGTTGCACAATGCTTTAATGGCTGTTTCACTGCGAAGATACTTTCAGGAAGTATTCTCTTTAAGCAGGGAAGGACACATAGACCATTGTCTTTAGCCTGCAACATTCCCTAACTCTTTGTCTGCTTTATATCAGTGTCTGTGAGGCACCAGGAGGGCTTTAGGGACTTGGAGTCAGATCTGTAAAAATTCTGGACCATTTTACGTGGGACATCATGAAGGGCCTACTAGTCTAGACAGCAGAGTCTTTCAGAGAGAAAATATAATTGAAAGAGCACCAGGGAAAAAAAAGCTCAGAAAAAGCATTGGAATAGGCTTCCTAGGGAAGTGGTGGAATCACTATCCCTGGAAGTGTTCAAAAAACATGCAGATGTGGTGCTCAGAGACACAGTTTAGTGCTGGACTTGACGGTGCTGGGTTAATGATTGGACTTGATAATCTTAGAGGTCTTTCCCAGTCTAAATGATTCTCTGTCTGTGCTTGGATCCCACACTATGCATTTCACAGTAGCTTGGTCTGTTCTTCACTTTTTATTTCAAGTCCAAAAAAAGTCTGATCAAATCAATAGTGCTAAATTTTCCTCTTGCAGAGGCTTAAACTGATGGCAAGCCCCCAATTGCTGGTGTGCTGAGTTCTCGGATCTGGTCAAGGCAGAGGAGACCTTCGGAAAAGCAACAAACAGAACAGGTTCAGGGAAGGTGAGGAGCTGACAATTAGCTCCTCTGCTGCAAATCAAGTACCAGCAGCACCTGCTTTGTACCCAGGGCACACCTGAGAGGGATGCTGTGGCCCTGAGCTGGGGATTGCTGGTGAAGGCAGTGAAATACAGAGAGCTGCTGGCACAGATTGGCATCTCTCCTTCCAAAGTACACAGGAAAAAGGAAAAGAGAGAAGATCGCATAAATCACTGTTGTTGTGGGGAACAGCTCCCTGAAAGGGGTCTTTTCTTTAGTCTGTGGGGCAGTAGTGGGGATAAAAGGCTAATAGAGATGGATGAATGTAACTGAGCGGTGTGAAAGAGAGGGGATGAGATGAAATGAAAGTGAAATGAAACAGGAAATGAAGAGGAATGGCAGGTGGGAGGAGGTAATTACGTATTCCCCTGAGCAATATTTTAGATTATGGGTAGTTTTCTTCATATCTAGGTGGGCCTCTAGCCCTCATTTCTAACTGAATCAAGGACAGTAATCTGAGAAATAAAACAAATGAGAAGTAATGGGAAACAGGTCAGTGACCTGATGCTCAAACATGTATTTTGTTTCTGGTCATACAAATTTGATCATATTGCTTCATGGTGGGAAAACAAAAACAATCCAACCATGAGTGTTGGATGAAAAGATGCCGTATCCAGGTCTGTTATGCGAGAAAGACCTCTGCACATTTCTGAGCTGCACACAGGAATTAGAGGTACACGTCAAACAACAGTAAAAAGTTTAGCAAAGATCTGAAAAATATGCCCACAGACAAATATTTGTCAAAAATAAAGTAATTTTTTTCTCCATGGCTTAGTTGCCCTGCATAGTATCCTCTCCTGTAGCTGACATGCTCCCACTTCCAGGTGAGACAAAGTTATTTGTGCTCCTTGTTGGCTAGTTCACCATTTTTCTGGTGGGAAGCAATGTGTGCTTTCTCTGCTCGAAGTCAACTTTTACATGAAAATCATTCTCTCAGATGGATGTCTCTAAAAGATCGCGACCTCCAAAAGAAGAACTGCTGGTCATTTTTTTCAGCCTGTCAGAGTTAAGCACAGTCATTTTCTATCTCTGATCTCATCTGAAAGGCTCAGAGCAACTTCTACTATGGAGCCACGAAACCAGACTAAGGCAGGACTGTGTCCCTGTGGGAGCAAAAGGTGTTGGAGTAGACCTAGTCGTGATCTTCCAAGCATCAGTGGTTTGAAAATCCCAGCTGAAGGGAGATGCACAAGCTCTGGTCAGTTAGTGTTTGCAGATGGTTGTCCACACTTGACTGCAGCCCCCCTAATTCTGCTCCATGTGACTCAAGCTCAAAGCCAGGGTCTGCTCTCAGCAAAATTTCACTGATGTGAATGGCAGATGAACCATCCTCAGCGATGACCTAAAATCCAGGAGCCCTCAGTTCTACTGCTGGGTCTGCTGCAGATTTTTAGCAGCACCTTGGGCAGGTTTCAGGTCTTATGAGTTTCAGTTTCCTGCCTGCAAAGCAGAGGATTCAGTTTCTTTTCTCAGAGCAGAATGGTTTTATAAAGTACAAATATTTGTGAAGTTAAGTGCTTTGACTGTGTGAGCCTCTGAGAGAAGAAACCATAAATATGTGTCGGGCCTATGATCTGAATTCAAACTGGTGAACTAGAAAGAGTGTTGGCAGCCTGAAACCAACTTCCCTGTACACACATCTCCTTCTGTCTACCTGAAAGATATATTTGTGGAATGTGTTTCTATTTTTCTCTGACAAAAAATAGAATACCAAGCAAAGAAGCATGACCCATTTCTTTGTCAGGCAAGCTCTAAATCCTGCTTACTGGGATGTGACTGAGGTATTGATAAAAAAGAAGCTCATTTTAGGCCACAATATTCATCCTGCCCTTGAAGAAACAAAGCCTGCCACTTTCAGATGAAATGGATGTGCTTTCCAAGCCAAAGCATGCTTATCTCCTTCACAACTTCTCTATGAGCTGTAATTACATTTGGAGCATACAGTGAAACAGGTAAGTGGCAAATGAGGAGAGTTAAGAATGTAACTAATCATTTTGTAATAGGAAAATATCCAAGCAGTACACCACTTACAGTGCCTGCAAACGCTGCTAACAGTCAATCAATAGGTCTGATAAGAGCATCACTCATCATAATCTGCTTCACCTTCAGCAACTTTTCATGGTCCTTTCTCTGTATGGTGCCGAGTCTGGGTGCACATCATGCTGCTCCTGATGTTGGCCATAGGGGTAAACTTCTTCAAGGTTTGTCTTTTTTTTTATATAGCATATAGCATATTCAAAACAATATCAAATCATACCACACTGAGCTTTTTATTACCAGAGATTTTTGGACAGAAGAACATAATCTAGATTTTCTGAATTAGTAGGCAGATGGTAGCTACTTTTTTTTGGTATTTTTTTTCCAACTTGTACATTTTAGATTTACATAACTTGATTTCACACATCTGAAGAAACACTGACATAAATCTAAATTTATCTTTGATTCATTTACAAATATTCTTTTTCTTTTTTTTTTTCATTTCCTGAAATGTCTGTGTCTAGACTTCTGTCAAAAAGCAGGAATTGTAATTTTCTCCTCTGTTGACATAAATACCTCTTAATATTATGCAGAGAATGGCATGACTGTCACTTTCCCATGAGGATGTGGGGACCATTCACTGCACCACTGAAACACATCTGCTTTCCATAGGCCAGGATAAGTAGCTCTGACATCTTCCTGCTACACACTGTGCTACCATGAATATCCCTGAAAAGCAGAATATTTGTGATTCTAGGCTTGTTGAATTTCTTTTTATTATTGTTTTCAAATTGATTCCCTGAAACAATGAAAGTTAGTTGCATCCAGCTCTTAATTGGACTTCATGTTCTATTTGTCATTATTTTTGCAAAGGCCTTAATTCCACTCTAAAACATTTTAATTAAAACAGCATTTTCTCCGTGCTGCACTCACGAGCAGATTTTTGCAGCAACTTCAAAGAGATGCAGATGTTTACTGAATTTGGTGGGGTGGTATTTGAGGCTGCCTACTGGCAAAGAAAAATTCATAAACATCTCTAAGAAACTTTCCTGTGGTAATGACAACATTTCCTTCTGATATTTTAGCAAGTCTAATATTTCCCAATCTCACCAGGCATATTTCATAGGCACAGCATAAGCAGCGTTATCTACTCACAGAATGAGCCATGTCAGATGCTCTGCTGTGGGGTATGAACCTCCCAGTGGTGATACCCTGGGCTTTGGCAAAGGGTAGAAGGCCACACATTAGTTTGTGGGGCTCCTATTACAGAGTAGCAGTAGACTGGGAATAAGGAAACCACAGTTCAATTTTTTCTGGATTTTCCACAGCTCCCTGGTGTGATTATGGGTGGCCATTTAGCTTTGTGTGCCTCAGTTCCAGCTGGTAAAGGGCTGATAACATATCCTGGCTTTGAATGGACTTACCTGCTGGTCTATCTCCTAGTGCAGCAAGGGGTGCTTGGGGGAGTCTTGGGGTTTATAAAGTGCTGTTTGAGTAAAATTCAGTAATGCTAAGGGTTTAATTTGGAGGAATTTCTCCTTACTAGTGGCAGATGAGCCTGGAGCTGATCTGATAATCCATTTGGAAGCAACCAGGCAGGCAGTGTTCCTCTCTGAACTGAGATGATGGTACTGGGGACACATGGCCAGGGCAGACTACATCTGAAATATAGAGTAGGGTCCAGGTATCTTCTGTGGTTTGGGCAGGTGGCTGTCCCCAGAAAATACCTGGCCTGTCCAGCTGGGCCACCAGGGAGGGTGGTCTCCATGTGCAAGGATCTAAAACTGATGGTGAGGCTCATGCTCCTTTCTGTGCACAGAACCACAGAACTCTTAATGCTGGAAACGACCTCTAAAGTCATCAAGTCCAACTGTTAACCTCACACTGCCATCTTCACCACTAAACCATGTCCCCAAGTGCCACATGAGGTGTCTTCTTGAACACTTCCAGGGATGGTGATTCGGCCACTTTCTGGGTAGTCTGTTTCTTCCCTGGATACTCTTCACTCATATTTTTGAAGGGGGATAATAAAAGTACTTGGAAACAGCTTATCCATTTCCACAGTGAGCACTGGGCAAAGACCAGCATGGAAAGCCAGCATGGAATATGGCGTGACACGTCATGTAGCTGCTTTAATCTACAGTGTAATTACAGTGACAATTTCTGCCTCTTGAAGCATCAGGATTGAAGTGGTTACCCTGAAGGAAAAAGAAAGTTAGTGGGAGAATTTCAACCAAATCCAGGCTGGGAAGTGCAGCACTTCCTCTGCATTGGATTAAAAGTGATCAGCATGGCCAAAGGCATCCTGTGAGAGACAGGTAAGCAGGCTGAAAGGAAATTGGAAATGTTAAAGGAATGAAGCTGGACTGGACAGAACTAGTTTTACAATTCCCTATTCCTCTTTGATTTGGTAGCATTAGGCGGACTGAAGGGTAGATTGCACAGACTTATGCGTGACAGCAAGACACTTTTCCACACCAATAAACCCCCTGAAATTAATTGGACCGCTCACAAAAGTGCCTGGGAATGTGAACTAGGCTTGCACATTTCAGCCCTCAGATCTGATCTTTCTTCAGCAGTGCCAGGCCCAGGCTGCCTGGTGAACAGCTACAGCTCAGCCAGAAATGGGAGTTCAGACTGTTCGCAGTGACTGGGTCAAGGTCTCTGTGGACACATCCTTGCTGAGGAGCATCTCAGCTCAGCTGAATTCACCAGAGCAAGAAACAGATTGAAAATAATCTGGAGGAAACTATTCTGAAGCAAAAGCAGGGATCAGCCACGAGTTTGTGCTTGCCACAAACTGTTGCACATTTGCTGAGCGTGGAACTGCCTATTTGTATGCTTTTAGCTGGTGGCAAATGCTCTCAGTGAGTTAGCCTGGCCTGCAATGAGGGAAACATAAATTTAGGTGCTTGTCCCATGTGTGCTGTGGGATAAGAGCATGCAGCCAGGTGTTCACAGAGGCGTGCTTAAGCTGAGGTTCCTGTTCAACAATTGCAAATGGGCTCCTGAAAAAGCAAACCATATGAAAAATTCCCCTCACGTGTTGGTCTGGAAAGAAATAGCTTTGTTGGTGTTTCAAAGAATTAGTGAGCCAACAATGCAAAGCTTTGGAGGTGGTTGCTGGGTTTTTACTGGAGTCTCTACGAGCTATACAAAGTCTGAAGACATTGTACGTACAGTACATCTTTAATAAGAAGGGAGCTCACAGTCTACCAAACTCTGCCAAATAAACTTTTAATACATACTACTTCACTCAGTAGTTGTCCATCTCTTCTTCATGGAATATCTAACAGCTCTAAAAATATTTTCTTGGAGGAGGATAGAATTATCATTGTTATATATCAATCAAGTATGGTTAATGAAGCAAAGCCAGCATGCTAGTATTGCACAAGGGGAAAAGCCTCCAGAACACAAAGTGGAACAACAAATGCCCTCAAAATTCTGCCGAAGGGAACAGGAAGCTCTGGATGCTGCATCGGTAGGATTCGTGTAGCTCTTAGGCGTCCTTGTACCACAGCAGGTTTGCTTTGCCTCTTCACTGCCACATTTCTCTCTCAAACAGGTAGGGAACTTCCAGACCATGGCAAAAAACGAAAAAAAAATATTACAGCAGCTGCAGCAAAGTGTGGTACTATTCAATTTCTTGAAGAGTGAGGCTTTTATTTCAAAATATCATATATTAATATATATATATTTCTATATATATATATACTTTAACTGGCATAAAGTAAATTGTAGATCCAAACTTAAACTGTTGTTTATACTTTGCAATCTCGGAAACTTTACCAAAGGAACCACTTTCTTCATTTTTTATTTTCAGCTGTCAAAAATCAGGGCCATTATTTCCACTGAATCCTTTCTTTCACACAGTAAAGCCACTGTTGTTTTCTGGTAAACAGTCAAAGTGCAAATAAGAAATCCATTTGGCTTGTAAATGCTGAGATGGTTTTAAACTTTCAATACTTTGTCCTCATAAATCAGCAGGGCTTTCACTGTCTCCATGCAGACCTGGGCGCTCTGTTAAGTCCTTGGGTGGATCTGCAGTGAGAAAATGGGAAAGAGTCAGTTACACATAATGTTATTTTTTTAATATATTCTTTTGGAAAAGAAAGACCCAGGCTCTGTGGCATATAGCTGATTGATACAGCTGAGTTTAAATGCAGTACTGGAGGGGTGTATGTCTTTTAGCACTGCAGGGGTGTAAAAATATGCAAGAGGCAGATCTTGAGCAAGCTCCTGCCTCTGCCTTGGGAGATGCTGGATGTGCATTAACCACCTGGGCTGATGGTGCTGGAGATCACAGAATTAGAGAATGTCTTGGTTTGGCAGGGACACCTTCCACTATCCCGGGTTGCTCAGAGCCCCGTCCAACCTGGCCCTGAGCACTTCCAAGGAGAGAGCATCCACAGCTTCTCTGGACAGCCTGTGCCAGGGCTTCACCACCCTCACAGGGAAGAATTCCTTCCTAATATCCAATCTAAACCCACTGTCTGTCAGTCTGAAGCCGTTCCCCCTCATGCTTTCACCTAATGCCCTTGTAAAGAGCCTCTCTCCATCTTCCTTGTAGAAACCCTTCAAGTAAGAAGGACATGCCAGGACAGCTTTGGGCCTGGGGCTGTGCTCACCCCAGCCTTCCACCCTCCCCTTCCCAGAGTGATTCCACTGATTTCTGCCGGACAAGACAGGCAGATGCATCCACCTTTCAGGTTTGTTTGGAAACACACCAAGCCACTTACCCAGAGTGAGGGTAGGAGTGACTGGCCATAGCAGCTACTCCATCTCCTCACCTTGGGTGAGTTAACACACCCTGCAACAGCCCAAAACCCATCCCTCTTTGTGACTACCACCAAAATTGATCTGAGTGCTGCACTAATGCTGCAAGAAGAAATACCAATGCCCAGATGTTTTTTCAGGATGCTGAAATAAGAACAACTGACCAACAGCAAAAATAGTACTCTCAAGGAGATTAAAAAATAGTGCTCTCAAGCTTTTGTTACGCTTTTGTTTCTTTCCTCACTGGTACACCCAGATGAATGCCACGAGGGGCTCAGCCCTTTGCCAGGCACCTGGGTGAGCAATGAAACTCACATTGACTTGAACATGATCAGGCTTGGCCACTAAATCAGGGATACAGGTTATTATCTAAGCAAGAGGTGATCAAATGCAGCATTAAAGTATTAAAGCAAGAGAGATTTACATGAGATCCAGCCTGTTCAAATTGAATGAAATTGAATCTCACCAGCTAAAACTGAAACCTGAAACAAATGGTTTAAACCGGACCAAATCAGTCAAAACCAGTTCAAACGAGATTAAACTGGTCAAAACAGGATTAAAATGGTAAAAATCAGTTTAAACCAGTTCAAACCAAATCAAACCTATCAAAACCAGTTCAAACTGGCTCAAACTGGTCAGAACCAGTTCAGAAGGGTCAAAACTGGTTCAAACTGGTTAAACTTGATCAAACCAGTCAATAACACAAGGCACAGGCTGTGAAGCTGGACAGGTGTTTCAAGCTGAGCTTCTCTGCCCATTCCCAACCGATCAACACCTTAATTTCCATCCCCTAGAATATCAGCAGCATCCAGCCTGAGATGCTGCTCTTCTATTCCCACTGGTACCAGATCCTGTGCTGAAAGTGGTGATGTGACCTCCAGTGGGTCCTAGTACAGCTCCAAGGGCCCCACATTTTTAAGGAAAGCATTGAAAGTTATGTTCTTAGATAAATTAAACAAAAAATAAAAAGAGTGACAAGGGATTAAAGAAACCATTGAAACTGCTCCAAAAATTGAATGACAAAATGATTTCTTTCCAGTGTTTGTCACCTGCCTGACCATCAGTAGAAAACAAATCGATTTAAGGAAGCTGTTAGCTTTATAACTTTGGCTTTAAAAACTTAATTAGTGAGCTATGCTAAAGGGCTAAACACAGAAATAAATGCATGAAAAGGAAGGAATGAAGAATGTGCTGGTAAAGACTTCACCGAGTCTGTTGTCCACCTCCTTCTGACACTAATCACTATTAATCACATCTGAGACCCAACCATGAAGTTATGCACTACCCCAAGAAAATGATATATATTGTGTATATGCATGTATGCATGAATATATCTATCTATATATATATATATACACATGCCCACATATGTGATTTAGTGTGGTCCTGGAAGAATGTACTAATGGGTATCTTAATCCCAAGAGTCATAAATGTGAGTGTTTTCCTTGTCAGGACAGCAGCTGCCTAACATAAATGTATTTAGTGTAAGAAAAAGCCTCCATTAAAACAGTTTACAGTTTACAGCCTATGGAGACTTGCTGTAGCTTTCTGCCTAAACACTGCAGAGAGAACTGGGATTTTGACTGATTTGTCTTGTTTCCTCTGCTTTCTTAACTTTCTTAACTACTCAAATTAGACACACATGGCCCAATCTTGGAACCTGGATTGTAGTCAGGGCAGATTACATTGTAATCTCATTCTCTGCTGCTGTCTGAAATGGCAAAACAAGGGAAAAAAAAAAAGCCTGTTTCAGGATCTGATTGCTTCCATTATTTTATATTTATGTTGCTAGACTTGACGCAGTGGTACAGATTCGAGCAAAGTTTCAGGGACTAAGAAGTACAATTTTTCCTTAGAAAATGCAAGAGACAGTTGCTGAGTGCATCATGTCATGTTGCCTTTGTCAATTGGGTTCTGTAATGATATTTTAAAGGAACAAAGCAAAATTCTACTGGAAGCAGCACCATAAGGTACTCCTCTCACAAGCTAATTAAAATAACTCCTGTGGGTAAATGAAGAAGTATTTTTTCAGTTATGAGCACTCAGTCTGCAAGTATTTAATTTAAATGAAATATAATAATGCATACTGAATAGATTGGACCATACATCTGCATATTAATGAAGCTGCTATATTTCTAGCAATCACTTTTATCGCCTAAAACTAGTTTATATGATGAGGATTGGGGGAGTTAAGAGAAGGACAGCTTCACTGAAGAAAGAAAATGCAATTCTTCAATTATATAACTTGTAGACAGACCACAGAGGGGCTGAATTATTTTATAAGATACTTCATGTTGCTTCCCAGTTCTTCTACATCACTTTCTTCCATTTTAACTCCCCAGTTGCCTCCCTGGAAAGGATATGTAGTGAGTTTGTGGTTTGGGATTTTTTAATTGCACTGCAAGGCACACATTACGAAACAACCTTCCGGTGGTGCTGCAGTGGGAACAGATCAGCCAAGGGCACAGAGTGATTTGCAGGAGCAACACTGCAGGAAGAAACTGAGTCAAGGAATCCCAGTCGCCTCCATCCTTCCTCCTTTTCTCTGGGAGGTGACAAAGAGATCTTGTTTTTGGGGGCCACTTACTGCTTCCTACAAAGAAAACCTCCTAAGTCAGTAGGTCTCCTGATAATTTAGTGTTGGTGGGGCAGAAGGCTCTGCTCCAGAAATGAGGGCTGCAATACAAAGCATTCATCCTGGGGTAGGTCCTATGGAGGGAAAGAAAAGAATTTCGATGGCATGGGGATCAGTGAGGGTAAAATCTCCTCCTTCAACAGAAGGCCTAGAAGACATGAAAAATGACTGGAGATAGGATTGGAAAGAAAGGAAGAAATCAGGAAATCACAACACTAAGCTGCACATTCCTGCGGATTAGCGTCTGGCCATGAGAATGCAGAATTTCTTATCAAACAAGGAAATATTTCTTGAAAGTTTGCTCTTTTTCTTTTAGTAGGTTTCAAAAGCTATTTTCCAATTCACAGATAATGAAAATTTATATATTTTTAAAACCACTTTGAATTGACAGCCATGTAATTATTTTTGAAAAAAAAAAAATTAACCCTGGTATGAAAATTAGTTAATTAAAATTGTTGAATACAGGTATAGGTGACAGTTTTAAGACAATGGTTGTGAAACAGTTGCACAATGCAGAAGAAAAGCTAGAGTCTATTTCTGAAAAACACTTTTATTCCCAAGATAATCTCATAGTGGGAGTTTAGGCAGCTCATTCACACTCTCTCTTTTCAGCACTCTCTCTGCCTTTTCCTGGCACGGTGTGGTGAAAGCTGTCATCACCTGTTGGTCTGTGTTACCTGAACCTGCAGCATCTCAAGAGCTTGTCACTAATGGGTTCGTGGGGTTGGAGCCGCTCTGAAGTGAGACCCTAAGTGCAAACAGAGAGCTGAGTCCTCTTCTACAAAGCACTTGTACAGCTGCTAATCCAGATGTGGCCTGGAAGAGTCAAGGAATGGATATAGGATCCAGCAGACCCCTTTGAGCTAATATTCTTCCCTGTAGCCACCAGAAAGGGACTTGGTGATGTGCATTAGGGGGGACAATGTCTGTAAGAAAGTGACCTGGCCATTCAGCAGCTCCAGCCTGCTGGTTACCAAGCCTGGACCCAGCTGACCAGCCTGATCCATCTGAATATTCACCAAATTATTGTCAGAAGCACTGGGTGATCATGACAGTGGTCTTTAAGACTTTTACAGCAGACATGACAATGGAAAAGACACGGGTGAGCAGTTATTAGTGATTCCCCTTCCTATTAAGATCTCCTGGGTGTAGACAGAAAGGAGACTTACTCTGGTGGTCTTGATTTTATTGCCAGTCGCACACATCCATCCAGAATTATCAGGCAATGTCTTACATTCCTCTCCTTCTAGGCAGGGCTCCATCTCACACCACCATTTCCCAATCACTATAGAAGCTAAAAGAGAAAAGACAATGTTCACAACTATGTTACAATGAACAACTCTAATTAAATAATATCTCAAGGGTCTAACACTGCAGTTAAAAGGCAGAGAGTCCCTTCAACTGGAGCTTAGTTGTAAGGATTTCATATTTAATTACTTGTTTGGCATCCTATATGGTTGAAGACAGTGCATTGCTTGCCACAGTCTCCTCGTACAGGAGATCACATCTGCTCCCGTGCTGTGGCTGCAGGGAATGCTGTGATGGCAGCAATTCTGCTGCAGACCAAAGCCCATGCAGCCTCACAGCCCCTCTCCCTGAATGCCAATCTGATCTTTATGGACACATACAAGAACAAGGCAAGTCTGAAGAGATTTTCCTCAGAATATTCTCCAGGTCTTCAGGACTTGTGGCTCAGTGTACTCCAGATAAACTGTGTCTGCTTTGCTTTCAGAACCTGCGGCTGGATTTTTTTTACCACAAATCTCTCTGGAATTATTTGGACCCATAAAGACTTTTAGCTTTCCCAGTATCCCATCACCGGGAGCATCACAACTGGAAGCAGAGGGTAAGGTAACACTGAACAGCAGCAGAAGTTGTTTGTTGAAACACGATTATGAATTTTATAGAAACCATATTATCTCTAGCAGTAACTTTTAATTTCCAAATATTTAACATTGTAAATAATGGCAGTGTTTGGACCCTATTGTTTGAATTTTATTGGCACATATGTTTACAACCTTGAATGTACTTTAATGAAGTTTCTTGCCTGGGAATTTATATCTGACTATATCCTTAACTGTATCTTAATGACATTTTTTGTCTGGGGATTTTGATAAACTTTAGCTAACCTTGCAACTGCGACAAGTTGGCTCATGAGTGGGTTTTCTGTGGTTTGCTTTCTCTGGCAAGAATTAATTTCATGGTTGCACTCAGGCAGCCTGTCAAAGCTTTCTGCACAGTCACTCAAAGAGAGATGCTTAACCCATTCTTATCATCCCTCATGGCTGCTTGAAGCCCACAAAATACCTTTGAAGCAGCTGCCTACCTTATATGTATATAGTAATATGTATACACACCAGCTGACTGCCATTCAGCTCTGGAAAATGCCCTGTTGTGCATGCATTGATTTAAGGACATTACAGAGCTTATAATTAAATTCTTGAATATAGAAATGAATAGAATATTTCAGTTTGAGGGGCCCTACAATGATCATATAGCTCTCAGTGTTGTCTTTCCCGGTCCTTCCCACAGCTTATATCTGATTTTTATCATATAATACATCATTTCTCCATATATACAAGACACAAAAAAAGCCCTTTACACCTGTGCTGGCAAGGCAGTTTAATGATGCTATTCACACACCTTTTTCAGAAGGGTATCATTAATGCTACTAACAGTAGAGAAAAAATATGTCTCTCTTTGCTATGCATGAAAAGGCACGAAGGCTGAATCTGTGCTCTAATAATAGATTGTGCGGTGGGCAAACTGAAAAACCATATCCTGCTAAATACTGGCCTTCACAACAATCATCAGAGCAGAGCATCCTCAGGATGCGTGAGAAGAATCCTGTGACATGGAATCAAAAGTGATGATCATAATTATTTACTAGGAGCAGTGCTGTAGCATTAAATAACCACAGAGAAGGATCCTATGGTGTGAGGTACTAAAACCCACAAACCTGAATGCCCTGGCCTGGGGAGTTTACAATGTAAAACAGAGATATGAGATGAATACAGACTGAGAGGCAGCATGGAGAAGCAATGCTGTTCATAGCAATTGAAACGATCTCGCTACTTACTAATGCTGTTAAATACAGCCCAAGTATTCAGATCTTGACCTTGAAAAATAATCAAATGCAAGGTCAGTGCTGAACCTTAATGGCAACTGATTCATGTAGTGGTGTATAGATTTTAGCATATACATATATATA